>QGSO01000143.1:1387300-1422300 GCA_011037825.1 Carya cathayensis
TTTTACTTTTTGCATATGACAAAAGGAGCACACTTTACTTTTCAAAATATTCAAACAAAGGCATCTTCCTTTTGCATAAGTCAAGAAAAGCATCAATCACTTTTGAAAATATTCAAATAAAACATGCACATGTGAAAGATGACAATCAATCATCTTTAATATTTTCAAAGTTCAACCCTTTAATCATGGCATGCACATGTGAAAGATGACAATTAATTATCTTTCAAAATTTTCAAATTTAATTTTCAAAATATTCATGCACATGTGGAAAATGTATTTTAATGTTTTATGATAAAATATTAATTTTTGAGCCTTAATCCTAATTTCGAATTTTAAAGAGATTTACAACATTATTCTATGACTTTAATGTGAACTTGCTCCCTTCTTGCTCATGCTTGGTTTCTTGATGTGGTTGACTCCATTGTGTAGATAACTTGACGTTTAGACTCCTTTATTCTATGAATTCATTTGTTATCATCAAAATCCATGTGTAAATATATAATTACACAAAACTTGAAACCTTAGGTTTAACAATAACTAACACATTTCTTCTGTTTTTGTTTTTAGATCTCTTGGCTGTTGTTGTACACATTGACCCACCTAAAGAGATAACTATAGCACATAAGCCTACATTGATTCAAGAAATATATATAATCGATCAAAGGTAAAACTATTATAGATTATTTTTAACACTTTATTTTAATATATTTCATGTATTACATCTCAATATTATATTCTTACATATTATTTCCTTAATTTTACAGCCTTATACCTGTTCGTCTTACAATGTGGGATCAATTTGTACGCGATGAATGTCAAACAATTTCAAATCTTATTGGAGCTAAACCATTGATTCTTGCCACATGTTTAAAAGTTGGCTCTTATAATGGTATTTTTATTAAATAACATTCACTTTCTTTATTATATATTTTATATTTTTGACATTGCTAATATATCATCACGATGCAGGACTATCTTTTTCGTCAAGATCGAAAAATGTTTTTACTATTGAACCTTTTATTCCTATTACAACATCGTTGCGACAATGGTAATATATTTCTATTAACATATATAAAAATATATATTCATGTTATGTTTTATTTTGTTTCTTCTATTCTTATCAATTTATATATAAATTTTAAGGGCAACACTTAATGAATCACTACTTGAAGAAATTGTTGAAAAAAGAGTACCTGTTTCATCAGTATCAGCCTCAAGTGTTAGTATTCGATCCATAATAAAGATTGATGATGTTGCTGCTTTCCTGAAGGCTTTACAATCTATGACAGTAACGTTCTACTTTTACAATTTTATTATTATATTTTATGTATATAAATATGATACACTATCCACTTTATACAAATGTATGTTTTCATTTTTCATATAGAAACCAAATTTCTGGATTCGTGGAAAAATATTTGTAGTTGATCTCCATCAGATATTTTTCTACATGTCCTGTATTGGATGCAACAAAGGAACGGGATATGCCTATAATGATAAATTCTTATGTTATCAATGCAAACATATGAGCATCGCACAACCACGGTATATATGTTTCCTTCATATTTTAATTTTGTAACTTCTGATATAACAATTTCCTCATATGAATAGATCATTAAAATTGACAAGTCTACTTTTATTTGTTCCAGTTGTCGAGCCTATGTTGAGATAGATGATAATACGGGACGATTGGCAGCTGTCTTATTTGGAGCAATTGCAGAAGAGGCAATGGGTTGTACAGCAATTGATTTCATGAACCACACTGGCGAGGTAATGAAATTATTTAATACAATATTTTATCATACAATATTTATAGTACAATGCACAAAAATATTACATATAATATTATTGTCTATCAATATCTTCTAAATTTTTAAATTTATTTTATGCAGGAACATTTACCATTTGTACAAAATATTACAACAAATGTGTCAGAAAAAGAATGGGCCATACACGTTGCTGCAAATATAGATGAATTAAAAAAGCAACGACACAAGAATTTTAATGTCATATCTATGCATCCAGTAACCAAAACAACAAGCTAAGTTACATATGTATATATTAACCTCAAACTGCACGAATAGCGTTTTGTTAGCTTGAAAAAACTTACCTTTGAAGAGTTCCTGTAATATTTTGTTAATATGTTTTATATATATGTTTTATATATTGCTTTCTAGGATCTGTGTTTCAAAAACTTTTATCATAAACCTTTTTTTTGTGATTTATATATATTCATATAATTTATTAACTCAATTGATATGTTATTAGATTTGAATTCATGCGCAATTGCCTTTTACTCATTTGAGATTTTTCAAGATTCATTGTCCATGTCTCACTGTAAGAATATATAGTAATAAATGATGACTATTAATCACATTAAATATGTTTTTTAATTTCCTCCCAACCAAATTGAGAAACACAATAAATAATTTAAATTAATCACATTAAATAAAAAATATGTGCATTGCACATTCGTATATCCTACTAGTATATATATATATATATATATATATATATGATGATAAGGTACTATTGTAGAGAGAGGGACAGACGACGTACGTACCAGCTCAAGGTATCATGCACTTGCCAAAAGTAAGTTGATCAAATACATGATTGGAATGGACATATAATATTCCTGGGAATGGACATATATATGTAATACTTGGACATTAATAGTGTATTACGTGCGTCGATGGACAATAAAGACACTTATAACTATATTCTTTCAAATAAGATACGGACAAATAAACAGGCTGAGTACTCCCACACACTAATAATAATATCAATAAAAGTTTTCTTGAACCACTTGATTTGCTTTTGCTACAAGCTAGACAATATTAAAAGTGACATGTCCATTTATTGTTGATTACGCGTGAAAAATGTCAAATAATAGGAAAAAGAGGAGAAACTGATCTCGAGCATTGTTTTTCAAACTCTTAAACGTGTTGTTTACTAGTACGTAATTGCAACAATATTACCAATTTGTTATGAAAAAAATTAAATTGCAAAACCATTTAACCAATTAGATTAAAATTATTGAGGAAAAAAAACGTACAATTACGTTTCGAAACGGGTACAAAAATAGTACTTTATGATTTGAAACATCATAATATATAATTAAGTACTCATGATATATTGAAACGTCTGCTCTAATATTGACCCCGCAAGAAACAACATGATCATCTATAAATGTTTTGAGCATCGATAATTGATCTATTATGGACCATATATATAAGAAAGAACAGCATGACTTATGCATCAATATCAATACATGCATGTGACTTTAATTAATGATGTTACATACATATTAGACGTTACACTCAAGGACCGTCTTACTTGTTATAAGCAATTATAACGTAACAAACCATCGGGTACGTCTGCTTAAAATTAAGAAATACAATATCGTAATAGCAAAATAAAAACAAAAACAAATTAAGACTGTCAATCTCAAAAATGAACAAGCTGACTCAAAAGTCAAAATCGATGTGGCACTCGGTTGTCTCAAAGCCACATGGTGATGTTCCATTCAAACTCAAAGGAACTTTCAACTCGCACTTGATCTTCGGCTTAACCCGCCAAGTGTTGACCGTACCCACCTTAAACCTAATCCCAAGACAGAGCTTAACTTCAATATCAAAAACCCCAGCAGTACTCTTCTCCGAATTAAGCTTTGAAAGTTCATCGGCTCCCAACAAAACCACTTGCTGCCCTTTGAACACCGGACTCAAAACAGTCGTATTCTTATGGCCTTGGTAAAATGGGGTAAGCGTCGCCGAACCAAACTTCTGGTCCTCGAAGTAAGCCCCAGCTTCAATGCTATCGTAGTATATACCGATCTTTTCGTTGGGGTTTCTGACAGTAATGTCGACGGCAAGATTATAGTAGAGTAGCGTAGTAGTACTGTTGTTGGTGTTTAAGTTGAACTGGGTAAGAGAGGCATCGGTGACGTGAAACTTGACCTTGTTGGGGTGAAAGATGAGCCAGAATACGAGGACGGCAAGGCCTGCAAATAAAACGAGGTTAAAAAGGAAACTCAGAAGGCAGCCGCACCCTTCGTCGTCGCTGGCTTTGTGGCGATAGTATCGCTTGGGTGGTGGAACTGAGGGGCCGTAGTACGCTCCATTCGAGTGGGATGGTTTCTCTGCCATCTCAACGGAAAAAAAAAATGGAAGAATATACAAATTAAGAGACTTTGTCAAGGAAAGGTTAAAGGTGGGGAAATGGAGAGAATTATCATGACGTGGAAAAAGGGGGTGCTTGTATATATATAGGATTGTGGGAGAAGTTGGTGAGTAAGCGGCGGTACGCGTTCCAAATTCTAAACGCGGATATTGCGTGTAAAAGCGGTTATGGGAATTGGGGGGGGTGGTTCCTGGTAGCTTCCTCAGCGTCGATTTGACGAAGATGTCCGGAGTTAAAATAATTTTCAATGCTTATCCAAGTATTTTCAGCAATACAAAAGCCTTTAACAACATAATTGCATCCATGTCCAGTACTTGAGAAAGACAGCTAGCTACCTAATATATACGTACGTACGTAGGAGACTTAAATTTACGCCTCGATGATTTTATGGGGATACATATATATAATTTGATCATGAATAGCAGGCCTGCATACAAATCCAGTACTTTTAGTTCCCAGTACTGATATTTTTGGGGAAATCTGGAGAAAGTACTGTATTTCCTTAATTAAGAGTTAGGCCAGCCAATCTACACTACGCTAGGGACTCTGAGGAAACTTAAAGATGCTAACTACTCGGAAATTAAAATGGCTTGCTATAAGCAATGTCCTTTACGATAAATAATTAAGTAAGAAAAATTGCATATATAATTAGAATTTAGCCGTGTGAACAAATTAAACAATAAATGGAAATTTTAAACGTATAATATAGTACGGACTACAGAGTACGTACCCACATTTGCTTCGTGTTTCCTTGTTCCCTTGAAACGTGTTAGAGTGGGCTTGCCAGAATGTGCTCTAACTTATACCGGCATATATGGCGACATCTGCCTACAAATAGTTATCCAATTCTATGGAAAACGTATTGGGCCCGATATGGGAAAATAAATAAAAAATGCCAATTCTCTTTCCTTTGTTAGCTGGTACGTACTTGCCTGGTAACTTTCAACAAGTGATACATTCAAAAAATAAATAAAATAAATAAATAAAAAAACTTATAAACAAACATCATGTGATCATTAAATTTATTTTATAATAAAAAAATATCTATAATCTAACATATCATATCAAAATATATCAAATTTTAAGTTTATTTTCATAAACCAATAATTTCTCTAATCCGGTCTTAAAGAAAAGATTGTAGTCTTCTCTCTCTTTTTTCTCTCTCGAGGAAAAAGTGAGGTGAAGTTTGAGTGGAGGCAGTTATAACAGAATAGGGGGGAATATACTTACGGAAGGCGACGGTTAACTGATTTGGCGGGGACTGACAAGCGGTGAGAAGAAGCAGCCACGGCGGAAGGAGGTGGGAAAGATGAACGTACTGGAGGAGAAATGGAAAAAGTTCAAGCTCTCAGAGGGTGAGGCAACAAACATCGTCTTTGAGGAAGAGGAAGTAGAAGATTTACGGTACAAAGAGGATCGGAGTTTAGTGTGCAAAGTTTGTTCGGTGAGAACTGTCAGTGGAGCAGTGCTTGAGTCGACTATGGCGAAGGTATGGAGGATTAGCAAGGCTGCGATCTTCACAGAGGTGAGTATAAACATTTTTGTTATAACTTTTGCAACACAAGCCGATAAACTGAGGGTCTGGGAGGGCAGACCGTGGCTATTCGATAGTCATTTGATGGCACTGAAGATGTTTGATGGTCAGACTCCTCCGCAAGGCATGGTGTTTGACCATGCTAGTTTTTGGGTTCGTATGCATGGCCTGCCATTATCCTATATGACGAAGACCCGGGGTGAACAGATTGGGGAAACAGTAGGGAGGGTGGAGGAGGTGGTAACTCAAGAGGATGGCAGTGGATGGGGTAACTACCTCAGGGTTCAAATCAATCTAAATATCACACAGCCCCTTGCGCGTGGTAGAACAATTAGGGTGAAAGGAAAAGAAATGTGGATAACTTTCAGCTATGAAAAACTACCAAGACTTTGTTTCTCATGTGGCTGTATGGTTCATGGGGTAGAAGGATGTAGCAACACGTATGGACAGGTAGAAGGTGAAGAACAGTATGGCACATGGATGAGAGCAAGCTCGGGACCACGGGTAGGTTTTTTTACCAATAAAAATACTGACAGGGAGTGGAAAAATAAAGGAAAATATGAAGAAGGGGCAGGGGAAAAAACAATTTGGTGTGGGGAAGGGAACTGCACGAGGGAAAAGGAATGGGTGGGGGTAGAAGATAATAGAACTAAAGGATTGATGAATACAGAGGAGAAAATAAGCAACAAAGGAAAAAAGTCAGAGAAGGAAAAAAATAGGAAAGAAGGGTTAAGCAGCAGAGGTGATACGAAGGAATTTGGTTTTGAGAGAGAAAGTGAGGAGGGGATTAATGAAGGGGATGATGTTAGTGTGGAAGAAGGAATTCAGTTAGTACAGGAAGATCTGTGTACTCATACTGAGACTGCAGTTAGCAGTGGGGAGGTGACATTGCAAGAATTATGTGATCATGCTGAAGTAAAAAAAAGGGGGGATTGGAAAAGGAGAGCTCAAGCTAGGCAAGGGAACACTGTCTTTGCAGTTAAGGAGGGGGAAAATAAAAAAAGGATGGGAGGGGAGATAGGAGGGAAGAATCAGAGCAAAAAAATCAAGTATGGAGGAGGGGAAGAGGAGAGGGTGGAAGGTTCTATGTGTCAATCTGAAAAGGTGGAGGCTGTGGTACAGCCCCACCTATCATTATGAAACTTTTAAGTTGGAACTGCCGAGGATTGGGGAATCCTCAGGCAGTTCAGGACCTCTGCAAACTTGTAGAGGTAAATAAACCCAACATTGTTTTCATTATGGAGACAAAATGTAGTAGAGAGAATTATGATTGGTTGAGAAGGAGGATGAATTTTGAAGGCTGTTTTACAGTGCAGTCCATTGGTAGAAGTGGGGGTTTGCTGATGCTATGGGATGATTTAGTAAGAGTGGAAATAGTGAATTACTCTCAAAGGCACATAAATGCTTGGGTGGGAGATGAGGGTGTAAGTGAAAAGTGGTTACTCACAGGTTTTTATGGGCAGCCAAATTTGAGCAGAAGAAAAGAGTCGTGGGATCTGTTGAAGTCTTTCAAACCAGAAGGGAGGGAAGGCTGGTTCATTATAGGGGATTTCAATGAAATCCTTACTAATGAAGAGAAGCAAGGAGGCAGGTTAAGGAATGAAAGACAGATGGATTTGTTTAGGGAAGTACTTGAAGAGGGCTGTCTTCATGATCTAGGGTGGAAGGGTGACAGATTCACTTGGAGTAACATGCACGAAGGGGATACTTTTACAAAGGAGAGGTTAGACAGAGCTTTAGCTAACCCAGCTTGGGTTAAGGCGTACAATGAGGTATGGGTTGAGGTTTTAGTTGCAAGAACTTCTGATCACAAACCCCTATTAGCTCATATGATAAAAGGGAGGGACAGGAGGTGGGTAAGGAACCAAAGCTTTAAATATGAAGCTAGTTGGGCTTTTGATGAGGAGTGTGATGAGGTTCTACAGAATATATGGAATAGAGAGGTAGGAAGTAGAAGTTCTCTAGAGAGTTTAGAGACTTTATTGAAAAGAAGCAAAGAGGCTTTTCAAGGGTGGAGCAAAAGGGGGAGAAGAAGGGATGCTCAGATGCTAGAAGAAAAAACTGCTGAGTTGAAAAGTTTACAAGAAAAAGAAAGTGAATCTTCAGTAAAGGAAATAAAAAGAGTGAAGGAAGAAATAAGATTGCTACTTGAACAGGAAGTGGTAAGGTGGAGACAAAGAGCAAAGAAGAATTGGTACAAGCATGGTGATAGGAACACAAAATATTTCCATGCTTGTGCCAATCAAAGGAGAAAAAGAAACTTCATCAATCAGGTGGTAAGTGAGCAGAATAGGATGGTAACAGGCTGTAAGGAAATTGAAAGGATCTTCAGTGGCTATTTTGAGAATTTGTTTTCTTCAACCTGCCCTACTCATGAAAAGTTGGAGGAGGTGCTTAAATGCATGGAGCCAAAGGTAACAGCAGCTATGAATCAGAGACTTGCAAAGGCTTTTACTCGAAAGGAGGTGGAAGAGGCACTTCATCAGATGGCACCTTTGAAGTCACCTGGTCCAGATGGCTTTGGAGCATGTTTTTTCCAGCATCATTGGAGTACTATAGCAGATGAGGTGTGTGTTGCAGTGCTTTCAGCCTTGAATGGTAATTCTTGGACCCCATCACTCAATTATACTTTCCTAGTTTTGATCCCAAAACTTAAAGAACCTAGGTTGGTAAGTGATTATAGGCCTATTAGTTTGTGCAATGTATTGTATAAACTAATCTCAAAAACCATTTGTAATAGATTTAAAAAGGTCTTGGCTGAAATTATAGCTCCCACTCAAAGTGCTTTTTTGCCTGGGAGGATGATTTCAGACAACATAATGGTGGCTTATGAGATGTTGCATTCCATGAAAACAAGAAAGCAAGGGAGTATGGGAAGTATGGCCATAAAACTTGATATGTCAAAGGCCTATGATCGTATTGAATGGGTGTATGTGGAGGCTGTGATGAGGAGGCTGGGTTTCTGTGATAAATGGATTGCTCTGATCATGAAGTGTATCACCTCGGTTTCTTTCTCTGTTTTAATAAATGGGAAGCCAGGTGAAAAGTTTTATCCCTCGAGAGGCTTAAGGCAGGGGGATCCCCTATCCCCCTACCTTTTCATTATGTGTGCCGAAGGATTAAGCAGCTTGCTTAATGTTGCAGAACAACAGAGGTTAACTAAAGGTATCCAAGTGGTCAGAGGAGGAACTAGTGTAAATCATCTGTTATTTGCAGATGATTGCATCTTGTTTAGTAGAGCCAAATTGGAGGAATGGTATCATTTGCAAGGGATACTAAAAAAGTATGAACAAGCCTCAGGTCAGTTTCTGAATAAAGAAAAGACTTCCATTTTTTTCAGTAGTAATACAAGAAGAGAAGTGAAACAAAGCATTGTGGAAGCAGGAGGGGCAGTGGCATGTGGCAGTTATGAAAGATACCTAGGTCTTCCAGCTATTGTTGGGAGATCTAAGTATAATACCTTCAGATTATTAAAGGAGAGAATATGGCAGAAGATATCAAGCTGGAAAAACAACTTTCTTTCGCAAGCTGGGAGAGAAATTTTGATAAAAGCAGTTTTGCAGGCAATTCCTACCTACACGATGAGTGTTTTTAAGCTCCCCCTCAAGTTGTGTAATGAGATTAATGGTTTGTTATCTAAATTTTGGTGGGGAAGACAGAATAGAGAGGGTGGGATTAATTGGAGAAGATGGGAAAAGATGGGAGAGCAGAAAAGGCAAGGGGGAATGGGGTTTAGAGACCTAAACAGCTTTAATATAGCCCTTTTAGCTAAACAAGGGTGGAGGCTTATTCAATATCCAAATTCTCTTGTGGCTGCAGTTTATAAAGAAAAATATTTCATGAGCTCCACATTCATGGATGCTAAGGTAGGCTTGCGACCTTCTTTGATATGGAGAGGATTAAGGGAGGCTAGTGGTTTGTTAAAAGAGGGTTTAAGGTGGAGGGTAGGGAATGGGGAAAAAATAGAGATATGGGGCCAGAAATGGTTGACTAAACCATCATCTTTTGCTGTACAATCACCCATTACGGTTCTGAATAAAGAGACCAAAGTTGAAGCACTGATCCTAAGTCAGAAAGGGGAATGGAACACAGTTTTGGTGAATCAAATTTTTGAAAAGGAGGAAGCTGAAATGATTCTCAGTATACCTCTTAGCAAAAGTAATGTGGAGGATAAGCTAATATGGGGGCCTTCTTCCAAAGGTGTTTTCACAGTAAAAAGTGCTTATTTCCTACAGTTGGATAGGTTGAGAATAGGCAAAGGGGAGTCATCAAGGCATGGAATGACAGATGAAAGGTGGGGGAATATTTGGAATTTGGATGTGCCAAACTCGGTAAAGGTGTTCTTATGGAAGGCAGGAAATGATTTATTACCAACAAAGCTTAATCTTTTTAAAAAGAAGGTTGTAGAAGACCCTAAATGCCCGATATGCTCTGAAGATAAGGAAACAGTGATGCATACTCTATGGGAATGTGTTGCAGCAAATGATGTGTGGGGTGATGAAAAGAGCTATGTGAAAAAATGGAAGAGGAAAGGCAGAGGCTTCATGGAGCTATGGGAGGAGTTAATGGAAAGGCTACAGACAAACCAGGTGGAAGAAATTGCTATGCTGTTAAGAAAGGTTTGGATGAGAAGAAACGAAGCAATCTTTGAACAGAAAATGCTTTGTCCCAAAAAGCTGTTATCAGCTGCTAAGGAGAGTCTAGATGAATACCAGAATACTCAAAAGGAACAGAAGAGGATGTTCAGTACAGAAATGAAGGTAAGAGATGCAGGAATCAAAACTAATTGGAAGAAACCGGGGGCAAATGTCATCAAAGTTAATTGGGATGCTTCTTTAGATGTAAATAAGAGATTGATGGGGATTGGGATCATATGTAGAGATGAGGAAGGTGAAGCTTTGGTGGCTGTTTGTGATAGAAGAGAAATGGTAAACAAACCAGATATAGCAGAATGTTATGCACTTTGGAAAGCTTTGGAATTGTGTAGAGACCTTAATTTTCAGAGAATTATTTTGGAAGGGGATGCCAAGACCATTATCATGGTTGTCGAAAGTGAAGAAGAGATGTTGACTTGCTATGGACCTTTGATACATGGCATTAGACAGGTTTTAAAAAATAGACTTGATTGGAATATACAATTTGTTTATAGAAAAAGTAATATGGTTGCACATACTTTAGCTAAGAAAGCTTTGCTTTTGGGGGGTGAAAAAATCTGGGTTGAAGAAGTCCCTGACTTCATTGTTCAAAGCTTGTCAAGAGACAAGGATTGTAATGGTTGATTTGCTATTAATGAAATGCAGAGGTTTCTTTTTTCAAAAAAAAAAAAAATAATAATTTCTCTAATAATATGATTCTCTCTTTTCGTGTAAATTTTTTTCTGATTTACTTAATGCACCTTTTTATTTGCAATTAATTTTTTTTTAAAAAAGATACTACCATTTGCCATCCTAACAACCATTATTCTTTTTTATTATTCTTTGACGTGATATTAAATAATTATATTTGTTATTTTTCCACTTATCTGCTATAACATTAAGAAAGGATGAAAAGGGTGACTCATGCTTAAAAAGATAACGAATAATATTAGAAACAATTGGTGGTGCAAGGGAAATTTCATTAGACTGAGTTGGACAATTGGTCATGAAGTCATGTTGTTGAAGTCCAGATATATATAGATGTCGGGCCTGAACCCAAGAAGGCATATTAGATGAGTTTTGCAAGTTGTGCTTGATTTTATGCCTCTCATAGCTAGTCTCATGTTGTGGCTCTAAGTGTTGACTTGCTCAACATTAAAAACGTATTCGTGATTCGAATATGCATGTTTTCACTTTGCACAAAGGGTCTTGTAGAAACCTAAACATTTTCCCAAGGAAACAATGTATTACCCGTCATTAATTATTCTTTTTAGCTTAATTATATTGAAGACGTAAACTACTAGCCAAAGTTAAAAGATATGAACGCGTAAACAAACTCAAGAATAATGGCGACTATATTAACGATTTATTTATTAATTACATGCACAACGAAAGCAACAAATAAAATATGATAAATACAACAGTCAAGTATAACAAACACAATAATCTACCACAACATATCTCTCATAAACAAACATATACTAGTCATCATGAGGTCTGCGAAAAATGGAACAACAATATCACCTAAACTAAAATGAATAAATAAAAGACTGATCGATCAAACAAGAAGAAAAGGTGGCCGGGTCGATCAGTAATCGATGTCGCACTTGGTAGTCTCAAAACCACCTGATGATGTCCCACTGGCACTCAAAGGAAGTTTCAATTCGCATTTGACCTTGGGCTTAAAACGCCATGTCTTGATCTTTCCTACCTTGAACTTAATCCGGAGATAGAGCTTCACGTCAATGTTGTAAACCCCAGCATTCTTTTCTGCATTGAACTCCGAAAGCTCATTCGCCCCAAGCACCAACAATTTCTGGCCTTCAAACACCGGCCTCAAAACACTCGTATTCTTGTGCCCTTGGTAGAACTTCTCCAAATCCATTGAATCGAAACGCTGGTTCTCGTAGTATGCCGTGGCCGAGATGCGTTCGTAGTAGACTCCAATCTTCTTGTTGGGGTTTCTGGCGGTAATGTTGAGCGCAAGGTTGTATTGGAGATTGTTGGTGGCGGTTAAATTGAACTTGGTAAGCGAGGCGTCCGTGACATGGAACTTGATCTTATTGGGTCGAAAGATGAGCCAAAAGATTAGGATAGCAAGGCCAAGGGTGACAACCACAGAGACTATGAGGCCCAAAAGGAATCTAAACAGGCAGCCGCAGCAGCCGCAGCCTCTGCCACGGCGACCAGGGTGGTGGGATTGGCGTGGTGGTGGGACTGAGGGGCCATTGTATGCCCCATTCAGTTGGGCTTGTTTCTCTGATGACATGGTTCACAAATTAAGCGCAACAAAGCGATTAAGTGAGACGGTTCTATATATGAGTAATGCTAGCTAGCTACAAGATGATGATGCAAGTGAAAGATATGAAGGTGAAGGGGGTATAAGATATAACTAAAATGTGGTTCTATATATAGAATGGAGAATGGAGTTGGCCAGAAGGCCGCGTGGCATTTGCCAAAGCCGCGGAACGTTCTTCTTTTTTGCAATTACGGCACGGCTGCATGAGAGGCTGACGTTTGGTTCGAAACCAACGCGCTTGCTTTTGAAGATCGAGCACAGATTGATGACGAGGGTTCTTGTTCGCTTCCCACGTAGGTTCTATGTGTGAAACTTTGTACTCATTTTGATGCGCTGTACGCGTAGTCTGATACTTACATATATGGACCAGGTCAACTTTGACTATTCTGTGTTTTTCTTTTAGTCATTTTCACATATATAATCTAAGGGATTTAATTTGTTCGTTAATTCGTATGCTTTGGTAAACTATACATGTTCAATTCTTGTTGTAATTATGGGTTTAATTGAAAAGAAGTTTATAGGAAAATCTCTTTAATGTTGATAAAAACTACTCCGGCGCCACAACATCATGTTAAAATCGAAATTAATTATGTCCTCTTTTTCATTCTACTGAGGAACAGGATTTGTTATTTTATTTTATCTGAAATTCGTTAATTAACCCTCAAAATTCAACCTGTTAATTAATTACTTCTTTCTTATATATGTAGATCATCGCACCGACAATTATCAGATGATGAGTCATTGGTTCCGAGTTAAGAACAAATAAAATCAACATCAAGAAGCTATCAATGAATGCTGGATCATACAAAAGAACAAATAAAATCAACATCAAGAAGCTATCAATCAATCAATCAATGCTGGATCATACAAAAATAATGTTTCAACGCACGTCATGAAGACTTCTTTTTCAAATTAAGCAAATAATTTCCAACTGGCAATTAATGATTAGTCGTTGGTAGGGGACCGTAAGTGTGCACGACTTGATGAGTTCAAAGGCCCAATTGATCGATGATACGAATGAGATCGATAAAGTCTCAAATGTAATGCCAACTGCATGCATGGTGGCGGCCTCTCATGACTGCATCATGCGCGCATGCAGTAGGTCAGTTGCCCATTCAACCAATTATCCCATCACATTCGACATAAGGATTATCTCAAACACAAAAATATCAATCGAATACAAATGGTGAAAGTCACTGGTATTTTTAAATGATTACATCGACAACTAAGATAATTCAAACAACTCATGATATTATCCATCGCCAGCTTGCAGCTTCGCCAGCTCCATTTCCTATGGACCGGCCAGCCTTCACCAGCTAAAAAACCTCCTACTAGTAAGTATTATCATATTGTGGGACTCGTTAAGTAGAGCTATATATATATATATAATATACTAAGGATTAAAACGAAATTAATATTTATCTTATGCGGACTAACATTAATCTATGATCTATCCAACAAAATCTCATTTACTTGTTTTTGCTGATCTCCAATATTCTTGATTTGAATGGGTCTATATCCAAGAGGCCTTGTTGATCACCTGCCTTTCTCGATTATCAATGAAAAACCTAAATGCATTAATGTTGCCATCAATCCTTCACAATTTCCCCGCCAAAGCCAAAGACTAGAAATTAATGCTCTTGTGAGTTGTGGTACCAATTCTTTTTGGTAATTACCACCAACGATCCAACGTTTTGTACGGGTCTCGTCCACTTCAGAGTATAGTTTAAATTCCGTTTTATTCGGTCCGATCAAAATTTTTCATTCCGGTATATATTACTCGGTACATTATATATCTATATTCCATTTCATTTCAATTTTAGCCCATTCCAAACTACATTCCGTTATGAACTGTTTTAACTGTAATTTTTTTATTTTTTTTAATTTCGAAGGCATTTTATGGATTTTAAATCTAGATGGTATTTCTGTAATTTCAATATCTAAAGGTATAATTTAAGTTTTTTTTTTTGTAACTTTAAATATCTCCCCTTGTGATTTTTTAAAATTATATTTTGACACTAATATCTCTTCTTTTTATAATGTTTTCATCCATATTCATCTTAGAAATCTTCAATTTTTTCATGTGTGTGTATTTCTTTTATTAATTATCAGTTTATGTATATAGCTAATTTCAAAACAATACACCATAACGGATAAGCACTAAAATATTTCATTCTAATACTTAAATCAGAATAGAGAAATTGTATTTACAATTCTAAATCGGATATTGCGTATGCCATTTTATTGATAAATGAGGGTAAAAAGGAAAAAATATTATTTTAAAAAGATATTATTATAATTTTAAAATTTTTTAAAATATAATTACATGTCTCTAAATAAGAACGGTAGGTGGACTAACTCATCAGAATAATAATCCCCACGAAATTTAATAAATTAATTGAAGGGTATATTTAAGAGTGCGGCCGAATTTTGTCATGTTCACAAGAGTTTGATTGAGCAAAAGATTAGAACAAAATTCTGAACACGTCGATGGTCATGAGTTGATTTGTTCACCTGCATGCTATTCCCATTCCCACCTACTACGTCCTGGAGTTATTAAAGCCTAAGCTCAATATTTAAAGAAAAAGAATTCAGCATCGACTACTATAGGTTTTTGTTTTCGAATTTCAAGGAAGAAGTTCATGGAAACTAGCAGAAACACCAATCACCAACACATAAACATCATCAGAGTTCAGAAACAAGAAAAAGTCACCACAATCAATATTTTATTTATTTACTAATGAATGTGAATCTGTGATCATAAGTAAAACTCAAATGACAAAAACAACATAAAGTGCAATTTCAACAAAATCATCTATGCCGGAAAAAGAAAGAAATCAAGAAATATCCTAGAGGGTCATCTACAAATGACCAAAAACAAAGAAAAACACAAAGTACTGTAATGTCATACGAAACTGAAATCAAAGCCCCGATCAAACATGTACAAGACCATCAGAGGTCATAACTGCACTTGGTAGTCTCAAAGCTACTTTCTGACGATCCATTAGAACTCAAAGGAACCTTCAAGTCGCAGTTGATCTTGGGCTTGAAGTGGCCAATCTTGATCCAACCCGCCTTGACCCTAATTCTGAGTCTCAGCTTCAAATCAATACCGTAGATCCCGTTACTCTTCTCTGAGTTGAACTTGGATAGCTCACTTGTCCCCAGCGACACCAATTGCTGTCCGTCAAACACCGGGCTCAAGACGGTCGTGTTCTTGTGTCCTTGGTAAAATCGGGTCAAAGACTCGGAATGAAATCTCTGATCTTCATAGTAAGCATTGGCCTGGATGTTGTCGTAATATATGCCAATCCTCTTGTTGGGATTTCTGACGGTGACGTTCAGGGCCAGATTGTATTGCAGCATGTTGTTGGTGGTGCTCAAATTGAACTGCGTCAGAGCGGCGTCGGTGACGTGGAACTTGAGGTTGTTGGGGCGGAGGATGAGCCAGATGACGAGGGCGGCGAGGCCAATCATGACGATGACAGTGAAGACGATTTTGAAAATGAGGCTCAAAATGCAGTCGCAGAGGCAGCCGAAAAGGCAGCCACAGCATCCGCAGCCACTGCTGCCGTGGCCGGGGCGGTGGTAGTCTTTGCGGCGAGGAGGGATTGATGGACCGTAATAGGCACCATTCAGGTGAGCCTGACTTTCTGCCATGGCTGATCAGAGGTGAGAAACAGAGCAAAAACACAAATATTTGATACAGAATGAGGAGGCCGGGGCTTTAAATTATATAGCCCTGTGGAGAATGGCGTTGGGGTTGAAATTGTGGAAGAATTGATAACAACGGTAAGCCACGGTGTGTGAAGCAGGCCTTAGATAAACGCGTTTGCTTTTTAGGAAATTTGCGCGTCTTCCGTGTTAATCAATCAATAGCTTCCATTTCCAAAGCCTTTGACCTGCGCGCATGGTTTCATACGCCACGCATCGAGTATGTCGGTGACACAACCCTGGTCTATCCATCAGAGCATCCACATTGGCTCGGGCAAACGAAATGTTTGGCTAAATTTTACATAATTTAGCTCAAAAACTCTTTATATTGGATTGGCTAAATTTAAAATAATTTAAACTTTTGCTACAGTGGTTAGCTAAAGATGGAAGACCACTATTTATTCATCAAATATTAAAATATTAATTTCTCATTCCAAACAAATAAATTAAATTAATTAAAATATAATTAACATTTAATATTTAGAATATAATTATATTATTAACATTTAACAATACTTTTTTATTATTAATTTAATTAGAATATAATTACTATTAACATTTAATAATACTTTTTTAATATTAATTTAATTAGAATATAATTACCATTAACATTTAATAATACTTTTTTTAATATTAATTTAATATAATATAATTATTATTAACATTGAATAATAATTTTTCCAATATTAATTTAATTAGAATATAATTATTATTAACATTTAATAATACTTTTTTAATATTAATTTAATTAGAATATAATTATTATTAACATTTAATTGGTAGAATTACAAAATGTGATAAAATAAATTAAATAAAAAAATTATTAATTGAATAATATTTTATTATTATATAGAGAATGAATGGCGAATTTAATGTGGAGATTGAATTTAAATGGAATAGACAAATACAAATAAGTGTTGATATTGGCCAAATTTGAAGATAAATTTGGCCAAACCAATGCCAATACTCTCAATCAATACCATACGAGTAGTGTACAAGTTGAAAATATAGAAATACTGTACAAACTTTTTATTAAAATTTTTTTAAAAAATTATAAAACCTTTTATAAAACTGTTTGAAAATAATAAGACCTATAAAAAAAAAGTTTTTCTTTAATAGATCTCGATTTTTTTTTTCAATAAATTTATCTAGAACATGCACAAATTACTCTCTTTTAAATTAATGTGAGAATGACAGGACTTTTTTAATAGACTAATGAGCTTCTCAAATATATTATTATTTTGTATAATACATTAAAATTAATGGATAACTGAAGCTGGACCCAATTCTTCTAAATTAATAATTATGGGATATTTTTATTAGTTCACGAAGAACTACCTTAGATCCAGCTTCAGTTATACAAGTTGTTTGTATAAGGAGTGTTAATTTGTGGTGCTAGCTCCATGTGTGTACGCAAAGCAAATGCATGCCTGTGTTTAAGGCCCAAAACCAAAGGCCATGCACACCATTTCTAATATTGAGATTGTATTAAGATTTGAACCTTGAAGATTTAAAATTGAAACAACTTTATTGGACAAATAAGTCATTCCATCAATATCAGCACATATACATTGTATTTCAACCTTATCTTAGTATGTTATATAATTAAACTTTTTGCATAATCATCAAAGATGAGAATACCGGCCATCTCATTCGTACATAAAGACTTATCTCTTTCTTCTTCTTTTTTCTCGGCAAGAAAACGTACATAGAAGGAAAATATAAATGGTACTTTTTACGGTCCAATATTCAAGAGACTAAACTAGAGTTAGGTGGATCTTTTTCACTGTGAAAATTTAATGAATATTGAGGTAATTTAATAAAAGGTATGCATCCAAACAAGTTGTTTTTTGTGGCTCATTACGCTAAAAAATATGCACATCGATTTTGGTTCCAGTGTATTTTCTGGATAGACCATGCTTGAAATGATTTCAACAAGCTTGAAATATCAGTGAGGATGTTGAAGATTGACCATTAATCACGTAATGTTAAAGGGTTTGTTATAGCAGATGTAACCACTTCAATGTCAATCTTCAATAATGATGTTGGCTAACTATTGGTGAGCTGCACCACCTTAAGGCATTACAAAAGTCAACTTATGTTCTCAGCATGTACAAGCATACATTTTATTGATTCTTCCAGTATGGTTGAATGTTTTACACCGCAGAGGGTAATAGAATTATGTCATGATATCGATATCAAATAGGTAATTTATGAAGGAGATGCAAAGAGTGTCACTCAAGTCGTTAATGGCAAGATTCATGACTGGACAGGTTTTGGGTTGATGGTGGAAGACCATCAAAGATATCCTATCCATGAGAAAAGGTTGAAAAGTTCAATTTATTTACTTGGAGGGTAATGGTGCAGCTCACATATTAGCCAAAAAGACGGTGCATATGGAGGACAATAGAATATAGATGGAGGACGGACCAACCAGTAGACATTGAGGCTATTGTAAGGAAAGAATTGTCGTGTATGAACTAATTTTGGAATTATTATCGGAAGGAAGGTATTCATAAAATATAAAATAAAATAAAAGTCAGTTTTTAAATGCACTGGTTATAACTATAAAATAATAATAATAATAACAAATACTTTTTTTTTATACTAGTTGGTGTTGCACTCTTTTTGTATCAGTTGCGTGTTTGGTGCGTCAATAAAAGGATTTATAAATAAATTATTATTTAGTCAAAATTGATAAAATAGTAAAGCTATTAATTCATCTAATAATTTAATCAATATAATATATTTGTAATTTCCTCATACACAAGTGACTTCAGAAACTAAAAAATAAAAATCTCATTGGTATAAAGCCATTCGCGTGAAAATATAACAAGAGAAACAGAGTAGTAAAATCTGGACTCTGGGGAATGGTCACACAAAATACTGTTTGGAAATCCCAATTATTTTATTCGGGTGGACACTTTAATTTCACAGGCTATCCTCTTTCCTCGGTATAACGTAGCACACGTTCACATCGTGGACTCATGCACATAACGCCTGGGCTCAATGTCAATCAGTTTGGGTACCCGTGGTGGGTATATCTACCATTCAATCCTATCTTCGCGGCATAAAATTATTAAGAACAAAATGAAAGGAAGAAAGCTTTAAATCGATGACCGCAATCCACAAAACACCAAATCGAACATCCCATCGTTAGGAGC
Source organism: Carya cathayensis (assembly GCA_011037825.1). Classification (NCBI taxonomy): domain Eukaryota; kingdom Viridiplantae; phylum Streptophyta; class Magnoliopsida; order Fagales; family Juglandaceae; genus Carya; species Carya cathayensis. Next base: position 1,406,828 of record QGSO01000143.1, read on the forward strand.
CGGAAAAGGTTAATAACCACAAAAACTCGATGGCTTATTTATGTACGAAATTAAAATAAAAACAATGGAAAATCAAATCTACAATATCATCAAAACAAAATATTATTACCGACTGCTAGATAAGAACGCTGGGAAAAAACAAAACAATGAAAGAATGACATGAGTAACAGGGGAAATATGAAATAAATGACGCCTCGCGCGATCAAAGAAACAAGATCTGCTGCAAAGACGATCAGAGATCGAAGTCGCATTTCGTCGTCTCAAAAGCAGCCGCTGATAATGTCCCATTAGACTTGAGAGGAACCTTCAAGCCACACTTGATCTTGGGCTTGAAGTGCCCAATTTTGATCCAACCCAGCTTGGCTCTAATCCGAAGATTTAGCCTCAAAGAGACACCGAAAGTCCCATCAGTCTTTTCAGAATCGAACTTGGAGACCTCGCCGCTGCCGAGCGTAAGCAATTGCTGGCCTTGAAACACCGGGCTGAGAACGGTCGTATTCTTGTGTCCCTGGTAAAACGGCGTCAAAGTCTCGGTGTCGAAGCGCTGGCCTTGGTAGTAGGCGTTGGCCTCAATGCGGTCGTAATAAATACCGATCCTCTTGTTGGGGTTCCTGACGGAGACATTGAGGGCCAGGTTGTAGTGAAGGGTGTTGTCGCCGGTGGTGAAATTGAACTGGGTGAGCGAGGCGTCAGTCACGTGGAACTTGACCTCGTTGGGGCGGAAGATGAGCCAGAAGATGAAACCAGCGAGGGCGACGATGATGAGCAACGTGAACAAGATCTGGAAAATAAGGCTGAGAAGGCAACTGAATAGGCACCCGCATAGGCAGCTGCAACAGCCGCACCCATTTTTTGATCCCATGGCGTAACGGATGAGAGAAAAAATAAAGTAGCTTGCGATGAAAAAAGAAGCAAAGTTAAAGAGAGGTGGAATATCAGTATCTTAAATATGGTTCTGGTAGAAAGGAGGATACGGCATTTATATATAGATGGGGTTTTGAAAAGCCGCGTTGGCAGTTGCGTTACAAAATATCAGAAAGAAAAGGATTGCGAGAGGACCGCGTGAGACAAACTACAAAGAGCGTGAGAAGTAAAGCGTCGGTAAATGAGGTGGCTGGTTTCCTGGTAACTTCCTAATAGCCTAGTCATTGACTCGTGCTTCGGTCACCAAACTGAAGGAGACAGCCAATTAACCAACATGATTTTACCTCAATATTATTCCAGCTCGGAGTAAACATGGACCAACGCGTACATTTAAGTGATGGGGTACTTCATCCTACAAGAAGTCGCATTTCAGATTGATGGAGTGGAAGACTATCTCATTCTAACGCGTATGGGTGTAGTCACGTCATGCTTCCAAAATAACAAAACAAACGAGTAGTCATTCACATAATCAGTATATTATTACTTGTATATTTTCAGCATTTTTCTTACCCATCAAGGAAAAATCAATCGTGTTAAGATTATGACCTCTTTATGAGTTTTTCAAACACCTCGCAAAATACATTATAGTAATTTGAGTTCGAATATATGGACAATCAAATTCTTGGATTTTTTTTGGAAAATTTCACGAAAATGATGTGACGTGCTATCATGGCAACGATGGCGTCCTTTTTAAGTAATCCTATTCTGACTTCAATATCAACCCAGGTTTTGTGCTACGCTAAATGTTATAGAAAAAATCTTCCCAGCCTCTTACTATTCACACACCCTCCACACTCTACATTTTTTTTTTAATTTTTATTATTTTATCTTTTATCAAATATTTAATATATAAATAATGAATTTTAAATATTAATTATGTTTTCTCCTCTCCTTTGTTTCGCTAAAATGGCCCATTTAAATGCCACGCGGGCCATTTTATAGGTAGCAAGAGTTGCAACAGCAGCAAGTTGATTTTAGTATTGTGGGCCGGCCTGGACTGATTGGTTTTATTAGACTTGTCAAACTTCCATATCTTATGATGGTTATCCATCGCGATTTAATTATAACTTATAGTTTAATTATTGAGCTCGTGACCAATTTATCCATAGAAACGTGCTCCTGTTTTTAGAATATGGTCCCCGCATGTGTCCTATTAACATTGTTTTAATTTAATGGCACTCTTTAATGACTGCTTTCATGGGTATCACCATATTATTAAATCATAGTGCAAACTGACGTGTAATCTAGCTAACTATATATAAGACATATACCACATCAGCCATTAAACTGATCGATGTCGTTTGAACAATAAAATATAAAATAATATATATATATGAAATATTAAACTAAATAAATGAAAAATAAAATAATAAATAGACTGGGTAGATGGGTTGCCGCCTGCCGGCCCGGACTCACCCTCGACAAGGCCACCAGACAAAAATGTAGTCCACCGAGTGGGGAGAGTCAGTGGGGTGCATGGGAGATGATCTCCCCATCGTGCATGCCCTGATTTAAAGAAGGGGGAGTTCTTCCTCGATCAAAAGAATTTCATGAGGAGATGGCAAACCTATTGAGTCTCTTTCTAATCGACACGTGTCATTTTCTTTTCTTTTCTCCTTGACCAATTCAAGCATAGAAAGTCGCATCTCTTTTTCTTAATGGCTTTTAGTGGCATTTCCTTTACACCCTTAAGGAATTGATGGGAGAAAGAAATGTATTCATGACAGGAGTTGCTTTGCACGAGCCAGTCGATTTGAGTCAAATTCATCTTTTCAGAATATATTACTTTTTCAGAATATATTACTTTAGGTATTTTAAAAGAATAAATATATTTATAATCGTGAATTGTGTAATTCTTATATAATCGTTTTAAAAAAAATAATAAAATATAAGATCCGCATGAAATACACATTTCATGATTGTACATAAAATTACTCTAAATAAAATTATCTGCATTGAAGTAATCAAATACTAATGACTTATATGAGTTACAATATTTCTAAGTGTTTCTTTCATATTTTAAGATGTGCTATTCATCTTCAAAAGTGATATTTTATTCTAAAATATCATACACAACTGCTTATGATTGTTTTGATATATTAAGATCTGCCTATACATTATATTCAGTTTTGTATATTAGGGTCACATACTTACTTTAATGGTAAGTTGGTTTTGTAAATTCGGTTGATGAAAAAAATTAATTGAGAAATAATAATTTAAATAAAAATTAAATTATTGATTATTAATTAACATATGATTAGTATAGTGATTAGTATAGTTGTAATATATAAAAAAAATTATAAATATTATTATTAAAATATATTATTTTTACTAATTTAATATGAAATTATAGCTAAATGATTTTCAATTTAAAAAAAGTACTTACTTCTAGTTAAATTTTAGAAATAACTTTTACGAAGTATGCACATGGCAAAACTTTGATAACTTCGGATGGGTAGCATTACATATTGCCCATCAATCCAATCAAAGGTCCAGGTGGCTGATCTGGACGTGGTAAAGACACCTTTCCACGTGTTCGAAGCTCAAGGCCAGCCCATATGTGAAAGGAGGAAAGAACAAATAAAAGTTAGCAGGAATTTAATAACCGATATGAATAAACCGGGGCAGGCCTACAAACGTTTACTCGACTTGACCAAACCTTTGCACTGTCGGTCTAACTTCTAAATAATGAGTGGTGGAAAAGCAAGCTGAATAAAATAAAATGGGTACCAACGTCCAACCAACGCAAAAAAAGAGTGCCTGGGCGTGGGCTATCTGGGAGGTCGATTCTGGCAATTAGCACCCACATATCGGCTTTAACAAATAATGCGTTCTGTATTCTCGAGTCTCGACACATTATCCTATCCTTAGCCTCATATTATGATTTAACAAAACACTAATTTAATTGGAAAATGTCTCGTTTATTTTCACAAATGAGATAAAATAAAAGTTAAAAATTAAATAAAATATTATTAAAATATATTTTTTTAATATTATTTTTATTTTAAAATTTGAAAAAATTAAACTATTTATTTTATTTTATGTAAAAATTTAAAAAATTATAATAATTAGATAAAATAAGATGAAAATTTGTATAAAAGTGAACGAAGCCGATTTTACTAAATTAAAAAGAGATATGATCCATTAATTACAGACATGCACACAATACAGAAAAATCCTTTCTATGATCAATTGCTATTAATATTAGGTAGAGCTGGTGAGGTGGGGAAAAATTGGTGAAAAGGACCACGACCACACCCCAAGCCCATGTGGGAAGAAGAATCCCTCCCCAAACGTGCCAACACTCACCATTAGTTCATTGACCCCGACGACTATATATTATTCTTCCACGTAAGTAGATTTTGATTAGCCCCCGGCCTTTTTCTCCCATTTTTTTTTTATTTTTTGAAACTTCTCGCACTACAATTCACAACCTTTCAAGATGGGCCAACCCTTCTTAGACGAACTCTTTCGTCCTATTTGATAACGCCACTTGTATATTTTTCTACATATATTTCTTTCTAGGGTCGTTCCTGTTTTTCCCCGGCCTTGTTTTTTTTATTTATCTCTTTATCTCTTTGGTCGCACATGCAAAAATCTCTCCATTGCAAGCAACTTGATCTCCACCACCACCCCAACCCACCAAACACAACACACACACACACCTTTTATGGTTGAAGGCTTGTAGTTAATGAAGATGAGTGAACCACGAGTAAGCAACAGTAGGAAAATTAAAAGCAAATGACACCAGAACCTCCATGCATAGACATTAGACATCATCTAAGTGACATTCCATTAAAAACACATAATTCGCATTCATATAAAATATATCCTTAAATATCCTCTTTTATTTATAGAAAACATAAAACCTTCATATAAACTCCGATTGTAATTTTGCTATTTGTCCCATATATTTCTTTTCATTTTTCCCCGCTTATTCTTTAGCAAATGTACAATTCACACACTTAAATTTGACGTATACCTAAAGAAGATAGCAGATAACACAAAAAGAAAATGAAAAATTGACATGAAACTAGCGGGCGTCTGTGAGAGAGAGAGGGAGAGAAGAAGGGGGGGACACACTACTCAAAGCACGGGCGGCGGCGCCATGTTCATACGCTAACCTTACAATTCTGTACTAACTGGTACTTAACGCCACTATTTTCGACGAGAATACCGTTGGTCCTGGCCGCTCCGAAATTAATAAAGGCGGGACACCTCACGTAGAAATGGTAGCGGCCCGAAATGAAGGTCCCAACTTTCCATCTGACCCGTCCGTCGATCTTGATGTTGAGCAGCACGGCACCATTGGCCTGGTCCTGGCTGAGCGAGAGGGCGTTGAACGGAGCCACCGGCACGGAGGTTCCGTAGATGAAGGGGGACCAGATGTTGACCTCGTTGTGGCCCTGGTAGGTGGGAGGGATTCGGCTGCGGAAGGTGATCTGCTGGTTGCGGTAGCTGGCGTACACGTCGAGCTTGTCGTAGTAAACACCGATCTTGTCATTCGGATTGCGGGAGTAAAGGGTGACCTGGAAGGTGGACGTGAGGAAGTTCGGCGGGGAGGAGACGTTGAAGGCGTAGACGGTAGCGTCCTGGAGTACAAACCTGGGCTTGCTTGGCTGGAGAATGGCCCAGACAATGAGCACAGTCACCAGGACGATGAAATTGAAGATGAGGATGCAAGCACAGATTCGCTTGAATATCTTGCGCCTCTTGTCCCCATGGTGGTGGCAATTCGCCGACATGACTCCTCTCTGGTTATGATTAGAGCAGTGACAGTGGTGGTGGCGGTGGGTGGCGAGAGATCTAAGAGATGAGACGGAGGGAGAGAAGGTTTAAAGTAGGTGAATTCTTCTCCCGGTGGACCAATATATATTTGAGAGGAGGTGAAGGGACCTCTCCTAATTTTGTGAGGAGAGTGTGGCCCACAACGAACGCCTTTTGTGCTCGTATTAATAATATTTTATCTAAGGCTTTGGTTTCGGATTTTGAAGAAAATGACGAAGAGAGTTTGGGCTGTTTTCATTGAAAAAGTAATTAGATATAGATAACTAATAAATGGAATTGACGCAAGTCCAAATCAAATACATAATCAAAGGATCTTTTACTGAATATCAGTCCAAATCATATAGCTTTACCCTTATGGCGTAAAATAAATTGTATTTATATTTTATATATCAAGTAGCTAGATGATCAGTATTAGGTCTATAACAAATTATACCCACTATGAGAAAATGATATTATTTTCAGCCAAATGGCATAAAGGGTTTAGTTTAAATTAATCGGATTGGATGATAATATAAAGTTTGGCAGATTAATAAAACAAGTTCAACTTTAGTAATCAAGCCAAGCCCATGTGCCGAACGCAAACGCCAATTTGACACTTACGTATCGTGATCATGATGACTGGTCTAAACTGCCTATAATCAGTTTTCCCTTTCAAACACTACTTTTTCTTCCATCTTATTTATGCTTTTGGATGGTAAATTTGGTAAAATTGCTGCGCGTTGTAGCTCAGATATATCATGTGGGTATTTGGTATGTTCGATCCACTGGAATAAACATATTTTATGAAATTTTAAGAGTCCTGCTGGCTGCTACTCGGGGATGTAGTCCGAATTGCCACCGAGGTAGGTAAATTTTTTTATATTTTATTTTTTTATTCATTTTTTTATATTCTAAAATATTTTTATTTAGAAAAAAAATTTACAATATTGTTAAAAAATAATTCTTTAATTATTAAATAAAAAAATATATATATTTCAGGACACTTTTTGAATCTCAAATTCGGGACCAAAGTATTTCTCAAATTTTAATGCTTATTCAGACAGGCAAAAAGCCCGAAGAAATAAAACACTGATAAAGTTTGCTGCCTTTTATATATGTCTGCGCTAGTTTAAGAATAAATGATCTTAATAATTAATATTTAGGACGGAACACATTCGCTATCCCCAAAAAATAATAATAATAATAATAATAAGGAAAATGTTAGTATATTTTATGAGTTTATCGTGCATTTTTACGGTTCATATATTTTTTTAATTTATATTTTTAGTGAATGATTAAGAAAGTCATTTTTTAATATATTTATATATATTTTTTATTTTATAAAAATATTTAAATATGTTAAAAATAATATAAAAAGAAATTTGTACTAATCGACACTGACTACTGGCGTCATACTAACACTGTCCAAAAAATAAAATGCTTATTAATTATTACTTAATAATTAATATGAAATTAAAAAATAATTTTTTTTAATTATATGTTTGCATGCCAATGGAAGAATATTAATGATTAAAAAATAATGATTGATGAATAAGAATGGAGCGGTGCCCGCCTCAACTTGACCGATAGTTGCTTTTAAAATTTTTTTATTCATATTTTATTCATATATTTAAATATTTTTTAAAAATATAAAATATAACAATATATTTAAAATTATTTTCTTAATTATTAACTTTAAAAAAAAAAATTTGACCGAGCGGTCAAGTTGAGCGGTACAATGTGAGAGGCATACTCGTGTTTCTCATAATAATGTCCCTTAAAGAAGGCGCAAAACTCTCTTGATCACCGACGTGGTTAGGTGCTGATCGAGCACATCCTGTAGAGTGGATAGGTATAGGAGTATAGCCATACAATACATTTTGAAGCCATTCCTGGGCCCACCTATGACAAAAGAGAGGTCCCAGTTCAGCTCACCCACTTTCTTTTTGTTTGTTTCCAGGATATACTCATGCCTCCGACCACTTGCTGAATTAGCACGGCATGAAGGGGGAAAATAATCAAGACGTACCTATCTTTGCACAAATCATTATCGTATGTAATCCTTTTCTTTTTCTTTTCTCGACAATTTTCGCATGTTATCGAATTGGGTCTATCACACAAATATTGGAAGGATAGACTGATGATCAAGCAGACCAAAACAGAGAAACATGCAAGCAGTTGAATTCCAGGTTGAAAGATCATACATCACCCTTTTTCTTTCCTTAAATTTGAAATGCTTAAAAAGCTCGTAACCTTTCCAACAAGCTACCCCACCTTTTTTTTTTCCTGGTTCTTATGTTAATCATATAAGTTGCATAAGTGAGCCCGGTAAAATGTACAAAATTAAGCAAATGAATTATCATCATGATTCATGATCAGCATACATAGTTTTAAAAGTTGATCTGTTCACCATAAAAAGTCCTCTCTACGTAGCCGCCCACTGTGCTATATCGTGTGCTATAATGTGAATTAATATATAGAATGCCGACAAGCAAAGCCGCCTAGTTTGGCTGATCATGTGGGAATGCAATTCTTTGACGGACGGCTGTGCACGTTTGGGTGCTGTTGACGTTAATAAAACTTGGAATAATAGTTCAGACTTACCTCGGTTACTTAGGGGTACTTTTCGTTTCGATAATAGCGGGTGCTCCTCTCTTAGATCAATAACATGTACTGGGTTGGAGTCTTGTTTGGGATGTCATGTTTGAATTTTTTTGAATTTGAAGTTTTAACCACGATTTTTCTCCGTCAGTAGTGATTTTTTTTTTTAATAAAATTAAAGATGGACCACTTTGGCTCTTAATAATAATAAATTAAAAAAAAAAGTCGCCTAGTTTGCAACAGTACACACCGCCCAATCAATCCGATGCGGATAGACTTTCAATTTCACATGACGTCAATTAGTTTTGCCCGAATTTTCAACACACGCTAGTGTTAAATGATCTCTGATCAGTCCAGTACTTCCTTTATGAATATTGAACGTGTGATGTTTGCCCATTTCCAACAAATAAGTGGCCCACACGCTTTAAAATTTCCCAGTCAAAATTATGCAGCTTGCTTAGTAAGGTACTCGATCGATCACGCAAATATAGCTAGATAGATAATCAGCTACATGATCTTAAATGTTATTCACAATTAATAACCCATATAAAATGATATCTTCTAATTAATTATATATTCATCAATATTATATTATAAAAAATTCTATAACCATCTAGATTATATATATGATTGATCATCTGGATGCTGCGAGTCAATATATACCAGCAAGGCAGTACTATTGTCGGTTTCCTTTTTCAATTGAATGTTATATATATTATATATATTCATATGTAATTGGCCAAAACCAGTCAAAAAAATCATAGATTATTAATCTCTACCTAATTCATACGTGATAATAAACGTTAATCTTGACAGCATGACTTTGAGCGTAGAAGAGTTTATAAGTCAACATCGTATTTTGTCCGAGATTTTCCATCTGATAAAATATATGGTATTTAGCCCCGCTTGATTAACCAAAATCAAAAATTTCATCTCAATTAATCATTACAAATTTTTCAGATTTTCATACAAAATATAACAAATAATTGAATTTTTTTAAATTCTAATACAAAATTAATATTAAAAAATTATATTATAACAATAGTTTATTTATTACTATTCAAAATATCTCATCTCATCTGTGTAATCAAACAAGACTTAATGTATATATATAGTCACCATGTGAAGGTTCTAAGTTATTTATATATATACATATATAGTTACATAAGTACTGCGAGAGAGATGGGGCCAATTAATGAGCCCCGCATTATAAATTAGTATCCCCGATATAATTGTAAGCACCAGGAAAACAACTCACGTCACCCGTATAAAGTTAGCTAGAGCTAGAGAGCATCTACGGTTGGGTAGTCATGATCATGCGAACTAAATAACATTATTATTTAGTTTTGTACCCTCCAACTAAATAATAATAATGTGCAAAAATATTATAATTTTTTGAAATACATTTATAATGTGCATTGGATTCATACTCTATTTTTATAATACATTTAAGTGTTCTGAGTGTCGGTAGACACCCTTGGCCGGGGTGAAAATTATCTATATACCCTTTTACCAACTTATATAGTAATCCACATCTGTTAGGGTCCTTTTAATTAAGAAAGTCTCATATTTTTTGTTTTCAAGCTTAAACCTATGCATTTGACCCCTTAGTTAATTATATACGATAACATGTGCAAGTGTCAGAGTCAAATACGAAAGGGGGAAAAATGGAGAGCGTTATTTGGCTCATATGTAAGCATAATGGTAAAGGACAAAGAAAAAATAGAAGAGGAAGATAAAGCCAGAAGGATATCCCATTATCCCCTCCACATGATGCGTGTGGTGGTGTTTTGGAGGCTGCCCTAAACACCTATATGTGCACTGAAATTGAAGCTGATTCTTCATTCTTATCCCCACCCATTCCATGTCTGCTGCAGTGGTAAGAGTCCCTACAAATATCTTCTTCGAACCTCCAATTTACCTCTTCGATCATTAATTCTCTTCCAAATTGGCGGCCTGCCTCCAACATATATATTCCTACCTTCGCGACCTCACTGGCTTACCACATCCAGCTTGGACTTTATATTATTGTTTTGTATAAGAAATAAATCACATATTACATGTGGATAAGGTCTTGAGTATATTTATAAATAATGAGCAACTCTCTCTTGTTGAACCAGTTTTATAAAATGAGTTAAATTTATAAATTTTTTCATAGTATCAAAGCCTACAATGAGGGCTCACATTACTTATCATGTGACAAGGATCAAGAAAAATATTGGTCAGCACTTTAGGGAGGATGTTGAGGAATAAATCTTACATTACCTATGGATAAGTACTTGGACATATTTATAAAAAATGAGCAATCCTCTCTTGTTGAACTGGTTTTATGAGATGAATTAGACTCATAAATTTATTCAATTTTATCTTTATTTTTGTTTCTTTTTAAAAACCCATTTCTATAATATTCCTTGTACATTTTTGTTTGATTGGGCGCGTTCTGTACACATTCCCTTGGTCACTGTAAGTCAAGTCAAGTAACTAGGGTAGGCGGTCCCCTTCTGTTCTCTGAAGTTTAAAACAATTTGGGTGATGGGGATTGGAATAAAGGGTACATGGGAGTAGAGAAATCTATGGTGGTGGGGAAAAATTCCAAGAAAACAAAAACAAAAGTATGAAAAAGAAGGTATCGATCGGAAAATGATATAAAGGGATTTTTTAATTAGAATCAAACAGTGATATCTCGAGGCCTGGAATCGTGTTGATCATGTTTCAGTCGCTGTGATTATAAAGGCAGTAGCAATAGAAAGTGGGTGAGAAAGGAAGGTGGAAAGTCAGCTCCAGGTCTAGTTTTGATAATTAGTATAATGAAGAGTGCCTTGTATTGTAATATTAGATTAATTCGTTGTCTTTTCTTAAAGCAAGACAGCTAAATGCATGGGCCTCCTAACATTAATGGCATCCACGTTCTTACCAATTAGCTTAGAAATATTTCAAGAAATCAATGCGACTATCACATGCCACCAACTTTCTCTCTCTCTCTCTCTCTCTCTCTCTCTCTCTCTCTCTCTCTCTCTCTCTCTCGTTTTCTTTAAAGTCCACTCGAAATGAATTTTGAGACACATTTGTGTTTGAGTTTTCTAAAAATGATACGTGGAATTAAAAAATTGTTTGAAGAAAAAGTTTTTCAGTTGAAAATTATTTTGGTATTTTTTTATTCACTAAAAGTACTGAAAGACGCAATGCATGAACAAAAGAAAGAGGGTGAAGGGATTGTAATTTCTATGTGATTCACGTTTCCTGGATGCGATTGCATGCATGGTATTTTCCGGCCTCATTTGATTAAACAACATTAGTACATGAACACAACTGGGGAAAATGGAAGTTTCCAATGAATTGTTTAGCCTTCGTAAGAAACAACGAAGAAAAACCAAAAACTACGCAAGTGGCCTCTCTCTCTCTCTCTCTCTCTCTCTCTCAATATCACCAATTTATAAGAATCTTTAATCGTGTTCAATTAGGATAACGCAAGATGGTCCCGCATTTGGTGATTGGGGAATCTTATCAGGTTTGTATTATAACGCAAACACTACGGCCATTGTGATTTCCATTTTGCATAGGCACTGGTTATGAATATCCATATATATATCCAAAAAATGGTGAAGCCAGGTGACAGTTTGTAAATGCATGATGCCAATCATAATTCCAGTGGCTTTAAACATTTTAATTTGTGGGCTTTAAACGGCATAGCAAATTAAGCTCTAAGTTGGGAAGTTTTGTCTAACAACCCCGGCCACAATGTTTTGGTCTTATCCCTCATTAATGTTTGTTTTGCGTGTTAAGAATTAAGTGCACAACTTCTAGCTAGTGGGAATCTACCTCTAACAGTCTTCTCACCTTCAGAGAAAAACCGAATGATAATCATCTTTAACGGTCCATTTCTATCCAAAGAAGCATAGAAATGTACTATGATTAGTACATGCACATCCACAGATCCAATTAAGACCTTAACACCACCCCCCCCCTTTCTTTTCTCTCTTAATTAATAAGCGTTTCATTACGAGTAAAAAGCCCATTAAGGCATTGAGTGAGCTTTCGCGCATGGAATTGGTGTTTTCTGTGCTAAGACGATAATAAATAAATTAGTCAATGGCACTTGGAAACTAGGATCAGGAAAATCCAGATCGATGGATGACCAAGACGGTACTGACTAACGATATGCATTACTTTAGGCTAAAAGCGGAGGTTCAAAAAAGGAAAAAAGCATGGAAGTCCTACTACGTACAGGGATTGAGACCCCAAATTAATGTTTGAAGGCCTTCAACACTATAAAGCAATGGAACGATAAATCTGGAGTTATAAATCATAGAAAAACCTAAATAGAAGTAGAGAATATTGGGTTTGTAGAGCCTAGTTTATTGTTGTCATGGCCCAACTTGATTTGTTATAGCCTTTGAATGGATTTTGATCAAGGACACTGTTTTTTACTCAAGAAGCGTCGAGATAGAGAGTTCACTCGACTTCCAATTCAAGCAAAGATTAGATAGAGAGTTTGATCGAGTCTCACTCAACAATAGGCTCAGGCACACTGTCGAGTATAGACCAGTGAGAGAGTTCGCTCGAAAGTCGCTCAACAATGGGCTCGAGAGGAGGCCAGACAAAGAGCTCGCTCAATGCTTACTTGACACATCACTCGAGTGAATGTCGTAGAAAAGTAAAAATTAAGGTTTCCACCGTTTAACCCTCTAAATATTATTATTTTGTATAGTATGACCGTTTAAATAGTGAAAAATTGCCCCAAAAATATACGTTGTGATTCTTCAACATAATTAAATCCTCTGTAACTCCATGGACGTAAGTACATCTGTTGAAATACGTAAATTTATGTCATGTGATTAATTGTTTGATTATTTTTTTTTTGTTTACTTTTGTTTTGTTATCATCGTTTTTCATAACATAGAAGAAAGATAGAAACCAACCACTTATATGTTCCGAGCTACAGTAAAATTAAAACAACCGTTCCACTGCAAAACATCTTCCCTACTCACAAGATAGAACTCGCGAGGGGACTTCGCGTCATTCGCAGCCCCTTCGTCCGCCAAGTTAAAAGAATAAGCTAATTTTTCTTACATTATGCAGAACTGGATGATGTACTTAACCAAAGAAGTCCATTTGTACAATACGTTCTCGACACCAGAAACAAATGACTGAAGATAATAATCATAGTTTATGCCCCACTTATTGCAGGGTGTCAACAGGAGGATTGACATCCCAATTGGCGGTCCAGTCCCTAAAAGCAAATGCACAATAGAGGAACTTCAGAATGGGATCAGCTTGAACTTCAAGGATCAGAAGACGAGTATGAAATCTACAAAACCTAAAGGTATTCATGGAAATAGACAGTCATTCAATGCGGATCCAACCAATCTATTGACCTATATGGCTAATGGCTATATGAAAAACACATTCAGGGAGCTGCTTCGTGTCTCTGATAACACTAACCTTACAAACCTCCGCAGCTCAGTAACATGACCAGGATACGACTCCCACCACCTCAATCTCACCAAAACATCAGAAACCTTACCTTCCTTCCACAGATGGATCCAAGCGAAAGTTAGAAACCGGGTATGTGAAAACTTAAGACTTGCACGACCACCTCAAATAAATGACCTCCCTTTGAAAAGCTAGGCCACCCAATAGCCTAGCCTGCTTCTATTCATTCATTAGACATGCAAGAGACCATAGCCACTAACAGTAAGGCGTCAAAAATGGTTGAAGCACATGATCTGCTGCTAGCTTCTCTGCATTTGGAGAGCTGAAATTCCAATCAAACCAGCCTGGATTATTATTTAATGTTCCATCCACCAAGAAGAAGGCAGTGCAGCAAGGAGAGACAGATCATTTCGATTGTAATTTGAGCTAGCTCACACAGATGCATTGTAGTCATAGTTGATAATTGAAGAGTCATTGAGAAGGGAGACCTAAAGCGCCTGAATTCAGATTCGACGGTCTACGTACTGCAAATATAAGAATGGGATAATTTATTTAAGATTTCAAGTTTCTAGTATAAAAAAGTAAACGGAATTAAAAAGGAATTTTTATTTTTATTTTTTTTATTATAGTTAAGCATAGCAAATGCAATTAAATGTAAAGCTACAAACCTACAAAAAGGGACAGCTATCCCAACTTTTACAACATATAGTTCAAATGCAAACTGTCCTGGCATAGAAGGTGCATGCATGCCTGCAGCATGATTTTCCCAAGGCGAAAGTTTACAATCATTTGAGATGCAAACATTAAAGACACTGTTTTCAGTTAAACCTCAACTCAAGCCAGTCTAAAGCTCAAAAAGTACTGACCAGTTCGAAGAGCAAGCAATGCAAAACTCAAAGTAGGACACGAACAGTACCTTTGATTACAAACAATAATGATTTGTACAAAATTAGAGATGTCTCTAACTGATCGAATCTCCACTGAGTAAACTACGAACAGAGAATCTTTAACTCCCAACATTTTGAATCACAGAATTTGCATATTAACAAAACGGTACCGAAAACACATGCACCCAGTTGGATTTCACGCCAGCACAATAGCATCCAACTTCCAACACAACAAATAAATGACTTTCTCAACTCAAGATATATGTATTAGAGCACATATTTTATACCACGAGAGATAGCACCGTTCCAGTTGAAAAAATATAAAAGGAAAAAGTAATCATTTTATGAGTAACCTGTGAGATACGAAAGCAAGTGCTGTCTAATTTTATGTTTTCATCTCATTGATTTAAAACAATAACAATGTCTATCGCAGCAGACACAAGTATTTTATACTATTTGAACCTTTATGTAGTAACTACTAGTCTGCTACTCAAGCTCAACCTCGCAAGACCCGGGTTCACTCGTCAAAGATCCGGAAGCTTTACTCGGGTCAAACCCGATTTGAATCCGATCGCAGTAAACCCGAAGCAGACATTGACTCGTTCTCCACCAAGATCTAGTCCTAAACCTCATCCAAGCAAGCACTCTGACCCCGAATCCCACCGACCCACCAGCCCTCTCGTCCGAAATCTCTGTCGCCACGTATTCACCCACGTACTGACCTACCACAACGAGTTGGAACCTGACCCGGGTCTCGTTCCTCTTCGGTTGGAAGAAGGGCGGTAACGGCATCGTACTGATTAGGGACCCGTCCTTGTAGACGACAGAGGCCTGCACACGGTCGTAGTAGATGCTAAGCTT